>JASAOB010002891.1:0-42562 GCA_030849825.1 Herpetomonas tarakana
GACTTGGCGTCAGACATGGCGGGAGACTTTATGGGGTGGCGGTTAGTAAGGTAAGCGATATACTAGAGAGGAAGTAGGTCAAGGGATTGGAGGGGAGTTGGTTCAAGAGAGCGAATGGTAGGCCACGAGGAAGCACCCAACAACAGCAGGCAAGTAGTTTGAGGGATCAGCGTTTCCGGTGATTCTTTCTTCTTTGTCCCTTTGGATCTCCGGGTGTCGTGGGAAGGGGATGGACTCTCTTCTCGACCATCATCAGGGAGAACGTCCGCAGAGATGTCGCAGAATGATAGCAGCAAGAGAAGGGCTACATGAACATTGTGGAACGGTGGGATGATGGGTGAACGGAAGAGTCTTCAGATCCCAGCAAGTGTAGTAGAGCGCAACGAAAGAGAAAAGTACCCCGAAAGGAGGAATCAGTCGTGCAAGCGGAACGGTGAAAATGAAGGAGGAGCGACCAACACACAGGAGAAGAATGGTCACAACAGTGTTCGTGGCAGAGAAGATACGAAATCTGTCGCTCTTCTTCTTGTTGGTGTTGTCTTTGAGGTGTGCTGTTCTATTTTTGCTCACTTCCCCCTCTCGCACTTCTGCGGACACACACCTCACGCGCATTTTCAAGACTCGACCTCAATTTATCGAGTGCGCTCGGTGAGGTATTTGCAGAAGGTGTACATCACATTCTTTGGAAAGGAGTCCTCCAATAAAGGATTAAGCTGGTCCCAGCTGCTTTGGACGAGACGCCCTGCTTCAGCCAGGCACTCGTTGACGGCGTCAGTTTGGTTGACCAGGTCGACCACGATGCGAATTTTGCTGTCGTCGTTTGTCTTCTCCCGGAGAATCGTCCATAGATGTTGTCGGTCCTCTTTCGACAGCTTGGGCAGCGCTTTGGCGATTGGGTACGTTACTTTACCTTCCTTGATGTCTTCACCAACCTCCTTCAGATCGGCCTCGAACCCTCGCAAGTTGAGTGCGTCGTCGACAATTTGGAAGGCCAGCCCGATGCTAACACCGAATTTCTCCATCGCCGTGGACACCTTGTCATCCGCGTTGCAGAGCACACAGGCCATCGAACAGACGGAGCCAGCTGCTCCTCCGGTTTTGTAGGTGTGGATAGCATCCAAGGCCTGCAGCAGTGCGGACGCGTCCCCAGATTCAACGGCAGCAGGCATCAAATAGCCCAACCCATAGATATCTAGCCCCTGCCCAGCGTGGCCAGCACGAAGGACATCAAAGTAGAGCTGGTAAATTTTATTTGCCTTTTCGGGAGGGAGTTTGTGCACTTCAGCCAGCTGAGGGGCCATGAAATAGCAAGCGGTGCCTGCGTTAATTGCTGTGGCCAAGCCATACTCGATGTGAATGCATTTGCCACCTCTTCTCACGAGTGAGTTGTCCTGAATGTCATCAATGATCAACGAACCAACGTGTAGCAGCTCCGCCATGGCAATGTATTTCCGGCAATCAAAGTAATCCCTTGAAAGCGCGTTGCAGCAGGAGACAAGGATCAAGCTACGCCACGATTTCCCTCCGCGGTCGATCAGCGTTCGTACCGGTGCAAAAAGAGTGTCACAGACTTTTTGCGTTTGAGAGGTGTCCCCAGTGGCGTGACGGCCCAGCACATTCTCTTGTACCCACAAGGTCGTTGCGTGGCGCGGGTACATCACCTCTAGCGACTGCTTGACAAAGCGGCCGACCCGCTTCATCATGCCAGTGGTGGTGTTATCTGTCAGACCATTCTTGTATTCCAGAAAGCCATCCACTTGGATTTTCTCGCCGGCAATTTCACCGGAGCCAGAGAGACACCCCTCGAAAAATCCGTAGCCATTAACAAGTACTGTCACAAATTCCTGCGAGGCAAATGTCGGGACGCACTCACAGCGCAGCCCAAGCGACGGCACGGAGAGTGTGAAATGAGAAGGATAGCTCAAGAAGGTAACCAAACTCGTCCACGCGTTATCCTCCGATATGTCGATGTCAGGGCAGGGATGGCGTGCCCCATTCACGTCGGTGAAAACGCCAATCAACTCCTTTGACATGCTGCTTTCATGGTCCACAATGTGGTACACGCTCAGTTGCGAGCCGTTGGAAAGTCGCAGCGAAAACCACGCCCAGGCGTCAAGTGCGTCCTGACCTCTTGTCGAGTTTTCACCTCCGAACTCGCGGTCGTACCATCCATCGCCCTCCACTTCGTATTGCTTGTCCTCAATACGCACCGTCCCGTGCACCGACATGGACGGAAAGTAGTAGTAGAACATATCATTCACAACGCCTTCCATTCCATGCAGCACTGGCGCTGCACGGGTAGTTGTAAAAAATAGGTCCGCTTCCACCTCCCGCACTGGGTTCCGGAGCGAAAATTGGTAGACTGTTTTGCTCTCTCCGTCAGTGCGTGACAGTTTCGCGTCTCCGCCAAAGTCGATCGAGAAAGGAGAACTTGAATAGGTTGCCTGCTTTTTCATCAGCCTATCTGGTCTGGGAAGCGTGTCTCGGTTCATCACCTCAAGGAGTGCGCTTTCGACATCCAACGGGGCTTTACCAGTGTACTCCGGGTCGATGCGTCGGCGAATCTCCTGGATAGCGCGGTGGTCGAGCAAACCATCAGCATAATAGCGTCTCTCTGCGTTGTCGATTACCGCCCAGGTGCAGGCATCGTGAAAACTTGAATTTGGCTGCGGAACAGCGTCCTGACACTGGCGAAAGAAAGACGCAAAAAACCCGAACCGTTTTGACGCCTCCCCTTTCACGCGCAGCTGTGCGTTGCCGTACCACCACTGCAGTGGCGCCTCAGAGGTCGCCAAGTCAGACTCTTCTACATTTACGGCTTTCCCTCGTTGCGGAAAATACGGTCTCCACGCTTGTTCGGTGGTCTGAATGCGTTTCTCTTCGGGCTCCTCCACATCCAATCGGCAACGCTTCATTACACGGAGAGAGGATAACTGAGATGAGCAGAAATTTGAAGAGAATGTGATACGGCGCGAGACCACTGGAAGGAAAGAAAAAGAAAAAAAAAAAAAAAGATGAGGTGGGTTGTTAGTAGGAGCTCGGCAGCAATAATCTCATAGCGCAGTTTCGCGATGTTTTCGCTTCTTGGAATTCGTATTTATTACGCTTGCTGTGATTGACAGGAGTTATCAGTAATATTGCTGTTGTTAACTATTATTATTATTTTGCTGTTGTTGATTTTGCTGCTACTACTGTTATGGCTGTTTGGAGTTCAAAGGAAATGAGGAAGTGGATAGGTGCCTTGTGCCGTTGTTGCTAGGGATGGCCATGATGAAGAGAGGAGAAGCAAAACAGTGTTAAGTGGTTTCGCGTGTCGCCCGAATGTTGCACGCTTTCCAAGCTCACGCGAGGAACGGCTCCCCCCCCCCGGCACACCGCCAGCCAGCGTCACGGAGCGCGGAGGGGGAGCCGAGAAACGCGTGCGTGGGTTTGGGGGGCGGACGCCGTCTTGTTCCCAGGCCCGAGCACCAGCCCGTGTGCGTGTGCGGTCCCTCGCTTCCCCCCCCCCTTCCTCCCCGCGTCCCGCAAAACGCGCAGCCTGCCCCTGTTCCCTTCCCCTCCTCTGCACCGTGCCAGGGCCTCGGCGAACAGCGCGCGAATCAGAGAACACATAGACCGAGAGAGCGCGATGTTTATGGAAGCGGCAGCGTGTCGGAGTGAAGACTGCCGCGCGGATCACTGCAGGGAGTTGTCGTTCTCTGCAAGAAAAGGAAGAATGAAAGGAGACATAGAGCCACCACCACAACCATCTACTTTTTCTCATTCATTTTGCCTTTGCTTTTAGCTCATCGATACAGAAGTGGAAAGATGCTTCGTAGAATTTTTGTTCCGGTGCTTCCGCTGGCGGGTGCGCGCGCCGCCGGCGGCTCCGGCGTTGGGGAGTTCAATCCACCCACGGATTCCAAGGGAAACCCCAACGATATGAAACTAGAGCCCGAGACAAACTATGACGGACCCATCCGCTTCGCCACTGGCAAGGACAACGAGCCGGGCGTCTACGCCAAGAAGACTCCGCCAGCGTACTTTGAGAAGGCGCACCCGAATAAGGCGGGCCAGCTCAAATCCCACAACCGCAAGGACCCGAACGAGCCGAAGGACCGCTCCGACAACATCAAGTTCCCCGAGTTCGACACCTCTCTCGGCGCTTACGAGCAGGCACCGTACTTTTCCGGCGGTCCGCCGGCGATGCGCTACCACGGCTACCTCCGCGAGTCGGTCACCCGTGAGACGGTGGATTACCGTGACGTCATTTTCGAACCGCCCTTCAAGGACCACCACCCCGATTACGACTACACCAACGTCACCGGTAAACGGGAGGGCAACACAACGAACATGGCCAACAGCGTGGCGAACTGGGAACTGAAGCTTGCCACTGCTTCGCTGTACCGTTCGATCCTCAAAATTTTACCGATGGTGAAGCACTACTACTGGCTTTCGATCCCGCTCCCGCAAATGAAAGACAAGATTCGCCTCCGTTTCTGGCAGAACCAGCACGTCAAGGATCCGGACGCGATTCGCCACCTGCTCCACAACGGCTGGATGGAGTTCCAGGAGGTCGCCATGTTCCGTCGTCCTCGCGCAACGGTGGAGAAGTACTTTGATTACGGCAGCGTCGACGAGCTGATCATTCAGTACACCAACGAAGAGGGCCAGATGGCTGACGAGCGCGCGTTCTGGAACGGTGAAGAGCAGCGCCGCGAGGGACCGCACAACGGCCACTGGTCGTGGCTCGGCGAACAGTGCGAAAAGGAGTTCGACAAGGTGGCGGGAAGGGTTCCCACATCGTGGTCCACCTCCAAAGGCTATTTCGAGAAGGGAAAGCCCGATGGCACCAATTTCTGGGAGAAGAACCTGGATTACGAAGGCTGGTACATCAAGAACGTCGATCCCGACCGCGAGAATGCCCGTCGTGAGCTGCAAGGGTGGGTGGAGAGTGGGTACAACCAGCCTAAGCACTATGCCAGCAAGAACCGTCGCGGCTACCGCCGTCTTGTGAAGGACATCGAATCGTTGATGGAGACACCAATGGAGGATCTGTACACGCACAACCGAGAGCAACTGTTCCAGTATCTGATCCGCGAAACGCACCCCGAATCTAACCGGATCAATGCTGAACGCACGCTTGCTCGCCAGGATGACGATTTTTACTCCACGCGCTTCGACGAGTACGAAAAGTACATGAAGCAGGTGATGCGCGAGATGCCGAACCCGCGCCTGTGGAAGACTGACGCCTTTTACTTCCGTCTGCGCTACCTTCTCGCACCGATGGAGTACAACTGGGCCAAGGTTCCCATTGGCAGCTCTCAGGAGAAGCAGTTTAACGAGTGGATATCGGACAACGCTACGTACGCGGTGTACACTAGCAGCGCTTTCGAGAAAATCAAAGCGGACAAATCGGCCAACCCCATGGCCAAGACGTGGGCGGACTTCTACACGCAATTTGACCCGGACGTTCCTGAGACTCGGAACCTTCCATGGTACCACAAGGACTTTGACTACGACCGCCGCCATAAATGGGACGAGCGCTGCATGCGCATGAAACGCTGGGTGCAGAGCGGCACAATCGACACAAAGAACTCTTTCTTCGACAGCATGATTGCCGAATGGGAGCAGTACGTCAACCGCCCGGAGCGATTCCGTGCCCCGGACAACGCCGAGCGCCGCTACGCCGCCCCGCGCATGGTGCAGCTCTACAGAGCCCTCAACCGTGTGATGGATGTCGCCCTCACCAACCAGTTGCGTGACTACGCTGCCGCCCAAAGCGGTAAAGGAGCCAATTTCTCCAAGATGTCCGTGGAGGAAATTCAGAAGACCCTTGACCAGGTCGACCTTAGTAAATTCACATTCAAAGTGCCTGTGATCGTCTACCCCGATGGTGTCACGCAGCCGACCCTCGCACTTGACGGCACTGCTGACGCCAAAGCCAGTGTCTAGGGGAGAGTAGTATCGTATCGGAAATAAACGAGCGGTTGCTGAAAGGAGGAGGGACACAAGAAGCAACCGCACACTATGGGGAAGGAATGCGTCTCTTGTTCACACAGATAAAATTGTCTTTCATTTTATTATGTGTGAGCCGGCAATGTCTCTTTTCTTTCTTCTCCTCTCGAAGCCCAGTTCCTCTTTGCTCCTTCTCCAGAGTGCCGCCGCAATTTATATGTGTTTTCCGTCGTAGAATGATTTTGACGCTTCTCTGACTTGGTTCGCTTTTTTCCGTTTGTAGGTTTGTAGCACCATCCCGTTTTCTTATCTTTTTTCTTTTCTTGCTCCTTCGTGTTTCGGATGTTTTTTTTTTTTTTTTTTTTTTGCTTGATTCTTGCTTGATTCTTGCTTGATTCTTCTCCTGCGATTGCCTTCGCTCTTCCGCCATTCTAGTGCTTGATTGAAAGTTGCGTTTCTTTTTTCTGTAGTCGTTGTTGCTGTAGTCTAGCAGATGCGAGGGGAAGAAACACCCTTGCCTACCCTTTCCCTTCCAGCATTGTATTTTCACCGTTCCTCTTTGACATGCTTCCATTTCTGTTCGCAGGTCTATCTGCCGAGGCGATTGCGCGTAGGATTGTTGAATAGCAAATATGCCTATTACCTATCCACCACACACAATGGCAGCAACAGCGAGATGAAATGGGTGTGCTCCACCACACGACGTCAATGGGTTGTTGTGGACCGAGTGAGGAATGGAGAAGCTGCCATGATCGAAGGAATGGAAAGGAGGCTTCCCCGACCTGCTCAAGGTTGATCACTGGCAGTTCATGCGTGTTCTGGTGCCGGAGGAACAACAAAGAACATCAGGCAAACCAAACTCTCCCAACTCCTGTTGTTCACCTCCTGCTTCTTCCCTCCCCCTCCCTCTCTCAATCATCTCTGTGCCTTTGCTAATACATTTCCATTGTTCTTCCTCTCACATCTCACGTACACCTTGATAGCACAACTGTTGCAAACTACGTGTAGAAAGCAAAAAGTGGATCCCTCTCTCGTTTCGCTCCTTCTCCCCCACAAAAAAGGAAGAATAACGAGCAACAAAGTCACACAGCAGGCTTCACAGTCACCTCAAGGATGGGGGGCCGCGTCAAATCTGCAAAGTCGAAGCGCATGTCTTCGAGCCAGCGCCACAAAATCGAACGCAAGAAACGCGAGCACAAGCGCGACCTCCGTAAGGCGGCGAAGCAGCTCAAGGCAAAAGGCTTGGGACCGAAGCGAAGCAAGAAGCTGCAGCAAATCACGAAACTTGCGCTGAAGGTTTCCAACGCACACCCGGAGAAGGAGGAGATCCTCAATCGCATCCTGCAGGTGCGCGAGAATGCGCGCGTTGAGAAGATCACACGCCGCAAGCTGAAACGCGACCGCGGTGACGAGGAAGAGGCCGCGGCGGAGGAGAGCGTTTCACCGGTTCCCACCACGTCCAGCCGACAGACCCTGTTCATCCCCACGAAGCTGTCTGGCAACTTTCGCGAGCAGTTCAACCGTGCGCTGTCGACGCTGGTATTCCCCGCGGAGAGGGAGTCGTCCGTGGACGTGCCGTGTGCTGCCTACGTGATCACGCTCGACTCCCGCTTTGCCGTGCAGTGTATGCCGTGGACACTCCTTGACGCTATTGTGGATGCCGCACCAGCCTACAAGGGCACGCGCAAGGTGCTCCTGGCGTTTACACTCACCAAAGTGGACCTTATCTCTGCTCCAGCCCTGGCTACGCAGGTCTCACTCGTGGCCGACGCCCTCACGAAGCGGTATGGCAAGGAATTGCTCTGCAAGAACCTGGTCCATACCGTGCTTCCCTTCTCAACACATGTGGAGAAGACCTGTCGTCACTTCTTGCGCGTTCTTCGCCAATTCCAGTACAGCGAGGGCTGTCATGGAAAGAGTAACATGAAGACTAATCTGGAGGGGAAGGTGTGCGCGTTTGTGATTGGCCTGCCAAACACCGGCCGTCGCAGTCTCTGCCGTCACCTCGTGTCACGTACAAATGAGAATGGCACGAGCACCTCACCACTGAAGTCGGCACAGCTCCAGTTTATTCGGCTCCCAGGCAAAGAGGAGGGTGAGAACATCGAGGTTAGGTTCGCCATTCCGAATGCGAAGTCGGTGACCCTCGTCCAATTCGCCGAAGATGCTCAGCTTAACCGCGAGCTGCGCGACGTCACAGGAGGCGACGTCTTCTTCCGCTCCCAGGCGTTTGTGGAGAAGACGCCAGAGCCTGAAACCATCGGCGTTGTCCTTTTCGACAGCATTCTCGACAAGCTTGCCATCGCCCAGGCCTTCTGTCAACCTTTCGCTGCCACTGTGGCCGATTCCAAGTTGTCCGCGGAGGACCAGGAACTCAAGGCGTCACAACGTTTTCTTCGCGAGCTTGGCCAGACGGTGCGGCGCGAGAAAGGATTCCACCTGTCCCCACTGTTTGTTGCTGGGGCTGGTACGATGGGCAAAACATCCAGCAGCGATCTCACCGGCAATGTGACGTTCACCTCTGGCCAGCAGCGCAGCCAGGCCACGCTTCTCGACGTTTCCTACAGTAACGCGACACCCAACAAGCTCGTGCATATATCGTCCATGGCCGCGCAGCTCCCCAAGAGATCGCGCGTTGACCCTTCCGTGAAGCGAAACGACACGCGCAACGCGCTGCGCCTCGGTGCCCGTTCCTTCATCCGGGAGCTGTACCAGAGCAAAAATATCCCGTGGGCAGTGATGCGTGCAGCAAGGGGGGAACCTGTCACGGAGGATCAGATTGCAAAGGCCTCTGAGGTGTTCAGCATTGTGTTAACGAGCGGCGGCAGGCTAGGCGACGCACCCGAAAGGAAAGGTGCAGAACATCTGAATGCACTCATCGAGGCCATCTCGGTCATTGTCAAGGACGCAATTCCCTTTCTGCCCAACGGCGTCGTGGAGATGAGCCCCGATTGCATTGCCCCACCCCTTCACTCCCTGGAGGAGCCCGCGGGGGAAGAAGAGGTAGAGGAGACGCAAGACGGAGGCGCTTCGAGCGAGAACAGTGAAGTTGGGGACAGTGGAGAAGAAGAAGCGAATGGTGAGGACGGTGACGGCGACGGGGAAGAGGAGGCTGACGAAGAAGAAGAAGACGCCGAGAGTGTCGAGGAGGAAGACGAAGAGAGTGACTAACAGATGCCACCCTCTTGTACGCAAGCCTAGAAGTACCCTTTGCCACTGCTCTCCCTACACACCACCACCACCACCACCGTCTTCCAGCAGTGGCAATTGAGAGAGGAGATATGACACGCTTTTGTTTGTTTGTTTGTTTCCGCTCTACCCATGCCTCCTCCTTTTGTTACCCCTAACTGCACTAACCGATTAACGAAAATGCCAACTTAAGCTTTCCGGTCTACCACTGAATACAAACAAGGAAACCACCACAACAACAACAGCATCAACGGCAGCAGACATGAAAGATGGCAGTACCGGATGTACACCCGTCGCAATGAAGAAACGAAAAACACCAAGCGCACCCCCTGCCTTCTCTTTCTATCGTTGCTTGTGTCTCCTTCCCTCGCGCGTGTGCTGCGCGCAGCTTCTCCTCCGTTGCTATTATGACTATCACTATCACTGTCGTTCTCCCCTCCTCGTTCCTGCTTCCCACGCATCTCCACTATTTGCTTCGCCTCCTCCGTCCTCAAGCTCTCTGTTTGCGCATCCCCCCCCCCCCCCCCCAGAAAAAAAGAAGTATATCACAGTGCAGTTCGTTTCCCTCTTCTGTATCTTTCAATTCTACTTGTCTCACCCCCTCCCCCCATCCATAGTCCCTCCCCTCCCCCCCCCTCTTCCTCCTCAGCAAGCATCGAGAATGACGCAGCCAGGGAGGGGTACTGGCCATGCCATTCCCATGTTTTTGTGCTATGCAAGCTCGGAGGATGACGTCGGACCAGTCACGGCACTGGCGAACGCTACCAAGACCTCGCGTGGATGGCAGTCCGCCAAGCACTGCGCGTACCCCCAAGAGCTGGGGTTCCGTTTCGAGGGGCTTGTGCAGCTCGACTTGGTGAGACTCCTCGTTCACGAGTGCAAGATCCCCTCGAATGTCAAGGTGTCTGTTGCCGTACCCACGCCTGAAGAGCTGCAACGTGGCGTGTGCAGCACTTACGAAGCGGCGCAGTTTCAGCGCCTGGGTCACGTCCGCTTCCACCCCAACGCGCAGAAGTCATTCCCCTCTAGAGAGCTCAAGTCTGTTGGCGTCGCCCACCAATGCACCTACCTGAAGCTGACCTTCAGCCAGCCGCACCAGGACCCCGCCAACCTATTTGGTCAGGTCGGTCTGGTCGCCCTCACCGCACATGGGACTCGACTGCGCCTCATGAGTTACCCATCCACGGGCAACGTGCGTGCTCTCTTGGTGAGCGAAAACAGGGACACCTGTCTGGAGGAAATGACTCCCTTGACGGACGAGGAATCCGAGGTGGCCAACTACGACGCAGTGCAGATCGCGTCCAAGAGGATAGAAGTCTTGACGCGTGACAAGGCTCGCGCGGTCACGGACGAGGACTACGACCGTGCAGCAAAGCTAAAGGCACAGATTGAGACCCTTGAGAAGGCAAAGGCTCAGCTGACGAGGCTGGAGGAAGAGAAACGAAGCGCCGTCAAGGCGGAGAACTACGAGCGAGCAAAGCAAATCAGGCTGCAAATCACGGCCCTCCTCAGTGTAGACTCCCTTGTCGGAAGCTCCCCGACCACGCCATCGAAGGCGCCACAGCAAAAGCCGAGCCCGCGGGCCAGTACCAGTGCCAGCGGGGTGCAATCCTCTCCTCTTAAACAGCAACAGGAGCAGCAGCAGAGAGGCATCCCGCCACCGCCTCCGTTCGGCAGTGGGCCGAGCAACAACAGCCACGAGGATGCGGCGGTGGACGGGAAAGGGTTCTACGACGTTGACAACGCAAAGAATCCGTTCGCTCCTTCTGGGGATGGCGGTGGCGAGAACAGCAGCGGGGGCGGGGGCGTCGGGGCGGGCGGAAGAGAGATCCCGCAAAGCGGCGATGGTGCGCCGTGGGAGCGAGGACTTAATGCGGCGATTGCCGGCTTTATTACGGACAAGTCTGCACCGAGCGCGCTGACCGGTGACGCGGCGCAAGAGGCCAAAGCCCTTGAAAACGACCTAGGAGTGTACTGTGCTGGCTGCCTCTTAGCAAAGCGCGGCCAGCTGCGTGAGGCGGCCATCCGCGGTGTTGTCTCGGACGCCGGCTACCGCGCAGTGTCGTCCCATACAGCCACGGCCGCGGAGACTCTCCTGACCTACCTATCCACCAAAGGCCGTGGCGTAGGCGATCCCGTTGCCGGGGTTGTGTTCGCTTCGTGCGAGGCCCTGGTGAAGTTGGTGACTGGGCGTGTGTCTGGGGATCACGTGCCGTCGGCCTCCCAGCTGAGCGCGCAAGTCGCGAAGCTCTCGCCCGAGCTGGTCAACCGCATCGGGGACGCCAACGCTCGTGTGCGGGAGAGTGTGGAGGGAGTCATCGCAGCCGTCGCCCGCTCCCCCATTGGCCCTGACAGGCTGATTTCGCTCCTCATGCTGGACCCCGATAAGGAGGCGAAGAAGGTGGTGAACTTTCGCACACATCTCGCACGGGTCACGCTGCTTTCCAACTTTGTCGCCACGTACGGCGTTCGGCGCAACTCCACCTCTGCCCACGCACTTGACACCAGCCAGCTGTTGACGCAAGTGGTGTTGCCTAGCATGCAAAATCCCAACAGTGAAGTGCGCGAGGCCGCGGCAAAGCTCTTTGCAACACTCATCGTGCGCGACGGCGCGACGGCGCGGCCCGCACTCAACAAGCTGAAGCCTGCCCAGCAGGCCGTCGTGGAGGAGCAACTGCAAGGTGCCTCGGCTCCGTCTCCTCTCGCAGAACAACAACAGCAACGCAACAGCCCGCAACCGCCTCCGGGGCACTCCTCACAAGCGTCACAGCAGCAGCGTCCCCAGCCGAGAGAGGAGACCGCTGCGCGACACGGCCCCAGCCCGCACGCCAGGGCCAAGATCCCCGGCGACAAGCCAAACAAAGCGGTGCCACCACAACAGGAGTTTGCGAGTAACAGCGGCCCAATGGACCCCGAGTTCAGAACCCTGCACACGTGCCAGTTTTGCAGGGAGTACGACAAGAACTTCACCGAGAACAACCTCGATATCCACTACGTTCGGGCGTGTCCGATGCTGTGCCCGTGTCCGTTGTGCGACCAGGTGACGGAGATCTGCACCTTGCAGCGTCACCTGGTTACGGAGTGCTCCGGCAGCGACCGCCTTAGGGAGTGCCCTCGCTGCCACGAAGCCGTGCGTGCCGAAGACTTCAAGAAGCACGTGGCGATGCAGAGCTGCATCGAGTGGGAGGCGGCGTACAATGTGTGCCCGCTTTGTCACGCCCGCTTCCCCACTGGAATGGACGGATGGCGTCGGCATCTGGCCGCAGCACCAGGCTGCCCCAACAACCCTCGCAAGTACGACGGCTCAGGCCCTGTACTGCAATGAAGTGTGTAGAGGCACTCACCATCGAGATGCCCCCTCCTCTCCCCTCCTCTCGCCCCATCCTTCATGTCACGGTCTGTCACTGCGTTGCTGCGTGCAGAGGCTTGCCGTGGGCATCCGCTTTCCGTCTGCTTCGTCTTCATTCTCCTTTCCTCTTCCCCCCCCTCTCCTTCCCATATGATGCCGCGCTATTTGGTGTCCCCCAAGACGGCATGTGCGGTGGTGGCCTGTCCTCTTCCTTCTTTCCCTGCGAGGCCCGCTGCTGCTGCTGCGGCTGTATCGCGCTGTGGAGAGAGAGAGAAAGAGAAGGAGGAAGGAATTGGGAGAGGCAAGGAGCATACAGGCAAACAAACATGACAGCGCGGACTCCGGTGGTGGATCCACTTGCCACTCATGTACGTGCCTCGCCGTTTGCTTCTCACGTGCGTACTCCTTCTCTCCCTGCCATGTACATTGGCTTCCACCCGCCATACTCTCCACTTGCCCCTCGCTATGGGCGACCCTTACCCAACTGTTCCCCTCCTCATTTTCTTTTCTTTCTCTCTTCTTCACACTTTGCAAGACCGTCCTTTGAATGCGAAACGAAGGAGCACCAACCCCAGTGAGGGAAAGAGGGGGAAAGCAAATGCCCAGGCGGCTGTGCTTCCGGTGGGTGGGTGGGTGGGTGGGGGGGGGGGGGGCCACTGCCCCGAGCATCGTGCACGTGTTCCATTGGCTTCATCTTGCCCTGATGGAGTGGCGGGATGCCGCTTAGCTGTTATTGTGCATGACT
Organism: Herpetomonas tarakana; assembly: GCA_030849825.1. NCBI lineage: Eukaryota > Euglenozoa > Kinetoplastea > Trypanosomatida > Trypanosomatidae > Herpetomonas > Herpetomonas tarakana. Next base: position 13,221 of record JASAOB010002891.1, read on the forward strand.
ATGATGAGGATTGAGTCCTTCGTCGAGCAATGCGATTCCCCTCCCCTCCCCTCCCCCCCTCCTTTGCCTGTGTGTATGTGTGTCTGCGTCTGTGCCTGTGTGCGGATCCCAAGGAAGTTGCTTATCACATTTCTCATTTAGCGCACTCATCTATTCCTCTTCCCGCTCGTTTTTCCCCCTTTCGTCTCGTGTGTGTGTGTTCACGTTTGCTCCGTACTTGTTTCAGCTCTCCATTAATTGTTGCGTGCGCTTCATATCCTCTCGGCACCACCACCCACCACTCATCACCCGTGACACATTGTCTTCCCTTCTAACGACTCCATGTACAACCCAGCCATGGCCGTTCCACCACCCGCATCCGCTGTGGTTACGTCACCGGAGAGCGTGCGCCACGACATTGAAACACTGCTCAGGGCGGAGGTCGCCAGCAAGCATCCCGAAGGCGACCAGAATGCCACGCTCGGCCTTGTGGAGCACATTCGCAAGGGCAGCGCCAACACTGTGCTTGAGGTGATTAAGGACAACTTCAAGTACGCCCCGCCGGCGACGCAGATCCGCATGATGACCGTGATGGATCAGCTGCTCATCAACAGCGGTCCCCAGTTCGCCGTCCTGCTTTCCTCGGAGAAGTGGACGGAGCGCTTCTTCAAGGTGGCCAAGACGACATCGACAGTGCAGGTGCGCGACAAGATTATCCTGACAACCATTGGCTGGTACAAGCGCTACCACACCAGCGGCCACCAGCGCCTGCTCCAGCGCTTCTCGCAGAGCAAGGTGCTTGGTGCTCCCTTCCGAGACTTGATGCGCAAGTACGAGGAGAAGACCCGACAGAACCAACAGCAGCAGCAGCAGCACCGCGACGTCAACACATTCGACCATATGCGGGATGTCAACCCCAACCAAATCCTTGACAACGAGGAGACCTTTCTGCTCCAGTGCCAGGGCGACTTGGCCTCGCTTGAGTACTCGCTCGAGCACCCGCAGATTCTGCAGGACGACGACATTGCGAAGGAGTGCAAAAAGCACAAGATGGCCTGTATGCGCATGCTCGAGTCCGGCCAGCACGAGCGCATCGCCGCTGAACTGATGTCCCTCATTGAGCAACTGTCCGAGTCCCTTGAGCTGTACGAGGCCATGACCGGTGTCGATCTCGGGGAGGGACAGGCTGCCAAGGAGCGCGCGATCGCTGATGACGACCTCGCGGAGGCGGACAGTGACGATGACGAGCACCAGCGCCGCGTGCGTGACCGGGCAGCGGGCCGTCGCGCTGCCGACCCCAGCACTGTGCTCCTGCAGGCCCAGCAACAAACCGCTCAGCTCATGGACAAGGAGCGAAACGAGACAAACACGCTGCGCCAACAGCTTGAGGAGCTCCGCCGCAAGCACGAAGAGCTGCAGAACAAGTACAAGGACGCGAAGTCGAAGAACAAGGAGGCCGTCGCCGCCCTCGAGCAGTACGCGGACCGTGTCGAGCTGCTGGAGAAGGGCGGCGCTGGCGCCGGCGTTGCACTGGCTCCGCTCCCCGTTCTTGGCGCGGCTAGCGCCGCGGGCGGGAAGTTCACCCTTTCCGACAGCCAAGCCAACAGGATGCGGGACAATGTGCAGGCGGTGCGCGCCAGCATTCGCGAGCTGCGGGAGCACTACTGCACCGATATCGTCAAGGAGAGCCAGTACTACGGCGCGCAAATCTCCAACGCCATGGGCTCCATTCTGCAGGCCTCGCAGATGGACCGTCAGGCCGACCAGAAGGCCCTTGCGTGGACACAGGAGCTCTACAAGAAGGAGATGAAACTCCGTAAGCAGTACTACAACACTATCCAGGAGCTCAAGGGGAACATCCGTGTGTACTGCCGCGTACGCCCAATGCTGCCAAAGGAACTGCAGGGCGGCTACACCGACATCATGAGCTATCCGTCCACCGACGAGCTCAAGTTCACCGACGCGAACGGCCGCCCGAAGCTCTTCGAGTTCGATGAGGTGTACCCGCCAGATGCGCCGCAGTCCAAGGTCTTTGAGGACACCTCTCCTCTCATTGACAGCGTCGTGGACGGCTTCAACGTGTGCATCTTTGCCTATGGACAGACCGGCTCCGGCAAGACGTACACCATGGGCGGTGGGGAGGGCGAAAGCAAGGGCATCAACGCCCGCGCACTCGAACGCCTCTTCAAGATTATCGACGAACGAAAGGAGACGGAGGAGTCCACGGTGTCGGTCTCCGTGTTGGAGATCTACTGCGAGCAGATCCGCGATCTCCTCGTGTCAAAGCGCGAGGCTGCCGCCCAGACGTACGAGGTGAAGCAGGGCGGCCCCTTCGGCACCTACGTGACGAACCTCTCGGAGGTCTCGGTCCAGTCGCACAAGGAGATTGACCAGATCATGGCTCGCGCCAGTAACAACCGCAGCGAGGGCACGACGAACATGAACGAGCACTCGTCGCGCTCTCACATGATCCTTTACATTATCGTACGCACCACGAACAAGCAGACCAATATGCAGAGCTATGGCAAGCTGTCCCTCGTCGATCTTGCCGGCAGCGAGCGGCTTGACAAGAGCGGTGCCGAGGGACAGCTCATGAAGGAGGCCGTGTCGATTAACAAGTCGCTCTCCTCCCTTGGCGACGTCATTTCTGGTCTCGCCAGCAACGCCAAGCACATTCCCTTCCGCAACTCCGTGCTCACCTTCCTCCTGCAGGATTCCATGGCGGGCCAGGCCAAGGTCCTCATGTTCGTGTGCGTGAGCCCCGCAAGCTACAACGCCAGCGAGTCAGGCAGCTCCCTCCTGTTCGCCTCCCGCGCTCGCGGCGTGGAGTTTGGCCAAATCAAGAAGAACGCTGCGGTGGAGAAGAAGTAGGCACGTTGCTCTTCCACCACCGCTCCTTCCCTTCCTTCCCCCCCTCTCTCTTTCCCCACCAGTACTGTCCTTCGAATCCTGCTCTCTCCCCTTTCCTTTCTGTTCTGTTTTCAGTTGCTTATTCACACGAGGGGGCATCACCCTTACCACCTGTGCTTCTCTCTCTCTGTGTGTGTCACCTTTATCATTCCATTTCCTTCTTCCATTGTTATTGATTAGTTGACGTTTTGCTTTCACACGGAAGAACCCCACAGCAGGGCCCATCTACGCTCACCGGAGTCGCCAACGTATGACGCGATCTGTTGCTTCTCGTCTGCGCACGTTCTCCTTTTCTTTTTCATTGCTTGGCTGTTCGCCGTGATTGCCGTTTTGCCGCGCTTGGTTGGGTCCGTTTCCTTCTGCATTCCTTCGTTTGCCCTCCCCCCCCTCCCTCCCTCTGCGCTGTGTTCCCTTTTCCTCCTCTTCTCCTTTTATTGAGCACGCCGTGCATGTTGACCCTCCCTCCACCCCTCTCTCTCGGGGGAGGGAGGAGGCAGAAAAAAAAAAGAAAACTGAACACACGGAACGGAAGGAGAAAGGCGTGCTAAGTAGAAAGCGTTGACGATAGCAGCAGCAGCAGCAACGCCATGGGAGTCTGACCGTTCCCCGCAGTGGCACGTGGCTGTGGGTTCCCCAGGGGCCCCACGTATGCTGTTGCAGCGGACTCAATGGAAGGGGGCGTGATGCAATGGCCTTTACCCTCTTCTTGCTACCCGCTTCCTCCTTCCTCTGTTGGTCATAGCTAGGCCCCCCACCTCCCTTCTCTGTGTGCCAGTGGTGGCTATTTCCTTTTGTTTGCTTCCTTTCTGCTGCTCGCAAAAGCTGTTCTATTCTTCCCCTCTCATTTTTGTTTGTGGTTCGCGACTGCGGCGACCACTCGTTGAGTTGCTGGGTAGCGCTAGGCTTTGCCCCCCCTCCCCCCCTTCCCTCGTGGTTTCTCGCGCTGTGCACGTGTCCCCTCCCGTCTGTTTTGTTCTCATTATCCTTCTAGCGTTGGCCATAATTCTTCGTTGTTGAGGAACGGGATTCCATATCACTACGGTGCAAATCCCCGCTCTCGTTTATTGTGCCTCCTCCCCTCCCCCTCCCTCACTCCTTCTCTTCTAGAAGGGGAACTGTCGCAGCACCGATTTCTGCTTTTTCATTCTCCATTATTCTGCTAGTTAATCCTCCTCTTGTCGGTCTGACCGTCACGCCGTGGTGATTCCTTGCTGACGACCAATTGCGCAACGACTAGTCATTCTCCTTCCCCTCCTCCCCTTTCCCCGTGGCGACACAACGCGACGCTGCAACGTCATCTCGCGATGACTGACCGGAACGGCGGGCAGGTTGGTAGGAAGTGGGTAAGCCAGCGTACCCTTGCACAGCAACAGGCCAGCGCCGCCACCCGCGTGGCCCCGCCCCCTCCGCGGAGCGGCGGCGGTGGAGGGGAGCCGTCTCACTCTCACAAGACCAACAGCAGCAACAGCAATAACTCGCACAATACCACAGGCAACTCATCGCCAACGGTGCAGCCCCAGCACCCGCGCAGCGGTAGCGACCTTGGCAGCGGAAACCGTGGCGGTGCACCAAGTGCTAGCACGGGCCGCCTTCCCATAGCCGCCGGTAGTGGCCACGGTCACGGCAACAGCAGCGCCAACGGGATGAACAGGGCGAGTAGTGGCTCGCGTAGACAGTACCCGAGTCTGTTCACCGAAGCGGGCGAGGTGGCCCCGCCACAGCCTCGCAGCGTGCAGATGGCCACCGGGAAGTCTAGCGGTGGTGGCAGTCAAAAGAGCACGCCAGCGTCGGCTTTCAACGCGACCCATAATCTCAACCAGCAAGGCAGCGCGCAAAGCCGTCCATCGGCGGCCCCCGTCTCCAGCTACATTCCGACTCCACGCCACGGGACTGTCAGCCACGCAGAGCAAAATGAGCACATCAACGATAGCCGGACCAATAGCTCTGGCGCTGGTGTTGCGAGCCGCTGGGCACAGCTCGGCAGCGGCGCCACGGCTCAAAGTGTTATCGGCGGTGGAAACGGTGAGGGCGGTCTCGGCAACGGCGGAGCGAAGCGGACGATGTCAGGCTCGGGGAACCTGCCTGGCAGCCTGTCCACCAGCAACAGCGGTCCGTTCTCGCAATCGGACATTGGCGGGTGTGGCGTGTTATCTCCAAGCCTGGCGAACGCCGTTGGCGCCACGGGAGGTGGCAGCCCCTTTGTAGACAGCACGGGGCCCGCCCCCGTCGGCAGCAGTGCCGCTTTCACTCCGCCGCTACTGCGAGAGCAGCAGCGGCTGCAGCAACTTCCCCCCCTCCAGCAGCAAATGCAGGCGAACCTGGCTGCGCAGGCTGGCCTCGCCCGTGCAGTCGATGATGACAGTGAATACCCCACAGGCCCAATGCTCGTGGCTGCAACGACACTCGCGAATGGCGGCAGCCTCCCTCCCCCATCGTCGCAGCCTCTCCCTGTGCAGCAGGAGCTGTTACCATCCACGGCTGGTATGTCGAGCGAGGACTTCAACGCCATGATCCAGATGTTGACAGCCGCCCTGGGCACCAGCAGCGACGCCGGCACCATCGACGCACTCAGCGTAGCAAACAATCAGCAGTTTCCTCAACCGCAGGCTTTCATGCGGCCACCAACGCACGAGGTGCTGCTGCAGCCGCAACCCGCTGGAGACCTGCTCTCGCTCCTTTCACAGTCCTCCCCTGGCGCGGCTGACCCTCGCTCCGACCAGTTTGACAGCACAGGCGCCGCTGTCTCCTTCCAAAATATGATGGAGATGCTCGTTGGCACGGGCGGCAAGGGTGGCGAGGGCTGCGAAGCGGGTCTGCCCGTTGCCGATGGGAGTACTGCGGCTCCGTCGAATGGCGAAAACATGAGCAGCCTCTTGGCCGCGCTGACACGAGGCTCTGATAGTCTGTTTTCTCCATCACCCAAACCATCGCCGCAGCAGCAAGGAGATGAGCAGCACCAAGACCAGCAACAGGGCACCACCATGAGCCAGTTCCTTGACTTTGGAAATGCGTTCGGCACTGGCTTCTCCCCCGTCGCTCCACCTCTTACCGGAACCACTGACAGCGATCCGATTGCAGCTGCTCTCTTCTCACAGCTGACGGGAGAGGGCGACGCGGCAGCTCAAGCGCCTGGGGGAGGTCCCCCGTCTGCTGCGGACACTTTGGAGCAGCCGTCACCGCACAGCCAACCACTGCTAGGCCACACCGCTGTCGACGGCGCCGCTAGCAGAGGCAGTACGCGGTCTGCCGACTCTATTCCTCTCCCCCAGCCACGCAGCACCAACCTGCGTGAACTCTTCTCGGAGCTCACACAGCCAACAGCACGCCCTGCAGCTGTGACGATGAGTGACCCGGCCAACGAAGCGGAACAGCCTTCCACAGAGGGCGGCGGTGGAGGCGGCAGCGACCCGTGGCCGTCGCTCTCGGCGCTCAGCGAGAAGGCCGCCACAAGGCCCACGGCTAGCTCGGGCAGTCTCCGCGGTGCAACCAGCAGACCCATGTCGATGGCGGAGGCCATCATGGGCAGCAACCGCGCCGCCAGTTCGACAGGGACGTCTGGCGCGTGGCGGCAGGTCGCCTCTCAAGGAGGGTCCGCCGCGACGTCCCCATCGATTAGGGCAAACGTTGGTGGGAAGGAACTGACCACCTTTGCGAGTGCGCTGGCCCCAACCCCGCTGAAGGAGCTCTCGATCTCCGGTGACAGTGCACACTCGGCCGCAGCGTCTGGTACGCCTCTCGTGGCATCCGCAAACCGCCGCGGGAGTGAGCGCAGTCCGATGGCGCTAGCCCCCGCCAGCGCCGCCACCCCGCTGAGCGACCCCTTGCTTGGGGGAGGGCGTAGCTCTCAGCCCAACACGCCCGCTGGGTCCTCGATGCGTCTGCACCGCGCATCACTCGAGGCGCCAACGGTGACGCGCAGTGCCATGGCCTGCATCTTTCGCGAGACGCCGCAGTCCCTGGGCCGTCGCGCTATCGCCATCGCCAACCACGACAAACCCGCGGCACTGTGCCGCTCCGCCCACTGGCCGCCAGCCAACGAGGCGGAGACGGAGAGGCTCCTCAAAAGCAAGGACGCGCTCAAGCTGCTGCGCCACCTGACCATCATTGGGTTCTCCCGCCAGCATGTGAAGGGAGTGCAGGATTTGTTCGACGCCTGGGCCCGCAACGGCATCCCGGCGCCGGACATGGGGTTCGGCGCCTACTACTTCTACGTCAAGGAGAAGAGTGACAAGATGCTGTGCATGAAGCACAACGGGCGTGGCGCGACGCCGGGCCACGGCTACGGCAAATGCGACTTTGAGAGCCGGCGGCCCAACAGCACCTGCCGCTACGAGCACGTCTGTCTCTTCTGCCGCTCCAAGGAGCACGGCTGGTTTGAGGAGGGCAAGTGCGACGGCTACCTGCAGCTGCTGTCAGAGGTGGAGCGCCTGGGCGTTGTCGAGGAGGATGTGGAGACGATGCTCAACGCAATGGAGAAGTCGTCGGCGTGGTCACACTGAGTGATGGTGGCCCGCGCGCGGGGGGGGGGGGGGGAGGTACACCTGTGCCCATGTGCTGCCTTCCTCCTCTTCTTCTTCCTCTCTCTTGTCACCGGTGGGTTGTTGCCTAGTCTCCTGCGTTTGCCTTGTTGCTGCCCGGTGATGATGATGATTGTGCCGCGTCTCGCCTTCTGCTTGCCTGCGTGGGATGGTCGTGTCGTGGCCCTTGTCACGACTGCGGGTGCATTTCCTGGCTTCTCTTGCTATTGTTCTGTTGGAGTTTCCCTCCTTCTCCGCCTTGCGGATACGATCTCTGCTTCTCTCTGACGATTCGTCGTCCCCGCCTCTGCCGTGCATCTATTCTGCGTAGCCATTGCTATCCTCATGCTCTCTCTCCTCCTCTGGCGATGCCTTCTTCAACATACGTATCTACATATGTATATGCACTTCTTCTCCTTTCTCACTTCTCTTGTTCTCTCATCCTTTTCTACTTCTGTCTTCCCCCCACCCCCCTTCACGCTACGAGCTGCTCCTTAGCTCTGTACGGGTTAGGTACTCCGTCGTTCCTCTCCTACCTCTCTGCTTGTCGCGAAAACCGTTGCTTTGCTCTCTGATTCGTTTAGGCTTGAGGGGCACATTTTGCTTGTTTGTCAGATTGCTGTTGACCTACCGGAATGCTTCCTGCCCGCTCTCTCTCCCTTCTATCTTCTTTCCTTTGCTTTGCTGTACACGACATGTCTCTCACAAACACTTCTCCTCTCTTTTCATCCGTTCAGACGAGCGGGTGACCTCATCAACGAGAGAACGGCCTCGGCCGCCGTCACACCGCGATGCTCTTTCCACTATACTCCTTCACATCCCCTACTGTCCTATCTCTCTCTCTCTTTCTCTCTGCCCTATTGCTTCCCCCCGGTATGCCACTCCCCTGTCGTAGTTCTTCTGTCGTTCCCTCTTTGGTATCGGCTCCTCCCTTTGACCTCCCTGCTTATGCTTTCGCGCACGAGAGCTCTACGTGCTGCGTTTCCCATCCTGCCACCATCATCATACACGTTCCCTCCCCCCCCCCCCACACACACAAAAGGGAAATTGCTGCTCCCTTGCTTCATTGACCCTTCCCCCGCCCCACTCGGTGTTTACGACTGCTGTTGTCGTCGGGATTGGTTTCACTGCTGAACCCTTTGCGCTCTCCTGTCTCTCGGCTCTTTGACCATTTCTTTACACCTTCGCCGCTTCCGCTCCTCTCCTCACCCCGTGTAATCTCCAATCCAACTTCCTCCTCCTGTCCCCCCCCCTCATATGCCTCCCCCGCCCCCTCCAACAAGCACACATATATACATACAGAATCGCGCACCCTTCACAGCTGCATTCTGACTTGCTGGGACCTTCCAACGCGATACCCCTCCCCCATACGCTTTCCTTGGAGCCTCCTCCTTCTCAACCCGACACCACAGACAAAGCACTCACCGTTCTTCCTCCTCGGCCACAGTCGTGTGTGCGACATGAGAGTGTGGCCGACGCTCACAAGGATGTACAAGTATGTTCACCATCCCTACAAGAGGGGAGAGAGAGAGAGCTACATGACTCTGCTCCCGCTTCTCCGTCTCTCTTTCTCTCTCTGCCGAATCGGCAATGTGGTGCTGAAGCAAGCGGGCATGCATATATATATATGCACAGAGTCACCCCTCCCCTCCCCTCCCCCCCCCCTGCATCGTCCACCTTCCTCCTCCTCCTCCCTTTGATCAAGTTCTCTCCAAGAGTGCAGCAGAGGCCCGGAGCCTTCCCTTTCTCTTGTCGGTTTCCCCCGCCTTTGTGCATTGTAGGCCAATGACGTCGAGGTCGACCCCCCTCACCTCGACGGAGGAGGGCGGTGGCGTCTCTGGCAGCGAAGATGCTGTGAGCAAGAAGCTTCACGGCATCTACCTCAAGTATGTCAAGCCACTCGAGGAAATGTACAAGTACGACGTCTTTCGGCCGTCCTGGTTCGAGGAAACCATTCTCAACCCGCGACCTTTTGTCACGTTCTTTGGGCCCTGGTCCTCTGGCAAGACCACATTCATCAACTACCTCCTGCAGAACAACTACCTCTGGACAGGGCCGCAACCGACAACGGCCAACTTCACGGTTGTGGTGCACGGCAAGGAGACTGGCCCGCTGGACGGTCGCGTGCTGGCGAACGCGAAGAATCTCCCGTTCAGAGGGCTCAACGCCTTTGGGGAAGCGTTTCTGCCCCACTTCCAGGGCTTCCAGGCTCCCCACCCGCTGCTGGAGAAGGTTACGCTCATTGACACCCCCGGCGTCCTCGAGGGTACCGAGGGTCTTCACGAGCGGCAGTACGACTACGTCAAGGTCTGCCGCTGGTTTGTGGAGCGGAGCGACCTGATCTTCTTCTTGTTCGACCCCACGAAGCTGGATGCTGGCAAGGAGCTTCGCCTGATGTTCACCGAGGCACTCAAGGGGCAGGAGGGGAAGCTCCGCATTATTCTGAATAAGGCCGACGCCATAGACACACAGGCGCTGATGCGGGTGTACGGCAGCCTTTTTTGGAACCTGTCGAACGTCGTCAACACGACAGAGCCCCCGCGGGTGTACGTGGGCAGCTTCTGGGACCAACCATACAAGGAGGGGGCCTTCACGCTTCTCTTTTCCGAAGAGAAGATGGACCTGCTGCACGAGCTCATTGACGTTATCCCGCAGCAGGCGCACGACAAACGGGTTGCGCTGCTTATCCGGCGCGCAAAGGACGTCCTCACGCACGCGGCCATCGTTGGCGGCATCAAGTCCGACCTGCCGGCCATCTTCTTCAAGGACAAGGCAAAGAAGAGGGCACTGGAGAACCTGCCCAGGACCTACGAGGTGGTTGCTGCCAAGTACAAGCTCAACCACAAGGACTTCCCCCCCGTCTCCGAGTACCACCAGTTCCTCGGCAAGTTCGACGTGGAGAAGTTCCCCGACATTGCCAAGGCCGAGAAGCGCGGCCTCATTGCCGCCATCCGGGAGTGCATCGATACGCTCCTGCCAGGCATGCTAAGGCCTGTAAAGAACTACGGGCCGTCAAACCCGCACAACACCGCTGATGTAGACGGCCTCAAGCAGCGCTACTACGACGCGGTGCGTGGCCAGTACGAGGGAAAGGCTGGCATCCAAGGGAGCACCGACATTGTCGCGCCAGCTTCGCGTAGCGCTCTCGCCCCGGCTCCAGCCCAGTCCGCCTCCCTGCCCATGCCCTCGCCTCCGCCACAGAGCAGCAGCAGCAGCACGCAATTCGACACCGCGGGGATGGCGCAGCTGCAGGCTGTGCACGCGCAAATGCTCCTCGCAGAACGCGGGCAGCAACAGCAGCGACCGCAGCCTGGTCTCCCAGCGGCAGCCGCGACCGTAGTGCACGAACGTCAACCGTTTGGGGAGGAAGCCCACACCCCCGAGAACGCAGGCGGTGCACCGGACGAAGGCGCCGATAGTGAGCCCGCCACCGTGGTGGCCCACGGCAGGAACTCGTCGACCAATGGGGAGCAGCACCTGCCTAGCACCGCCGCTGGTGCGACGGGTGGGGTGGGCTTTGCCAGCATCCAAACTCCTTCGAAGCGATGACTCTGTGTCGGCTCCGCACATTTATCACTATCTTCCTCTCCTCTCTCTTTGCTGTCCCTGTCGCTGTTGCTGTCCTCGTTGCGCTCCCTCCCCCCCCCCTGGTAGGGTGTTCCATCAAGGCGTGAGCAATCAGATCCCTGTGGTGCTCGTCAAGAGAATGCGGCTTGCGACACCCACCCACAGTGTGCCTGTGCTGCTGCCACTCCAATGCCTGCGGCGACAAGCTGCGCCTCAACACGTTCTCGTTTCCCTACCCGTTGTCGCACAGTGCCAGAAGACACGACTAAGGACGCGGATACCTACTTTTCACTCTCACAGAAACGGATTCCTGCCGCGAGAAACGCCGCACGCCTTCTGCGACTCCATGGCTGACATGAACGATGAATGACCCCAAGACACACGGCTCGACCGACGACGATGACGCAAATGACTCGGAGCTGCTGGATCTCCTCCAAGCTCAGCAAGATGCATCCTTGGTGGGGCAGATGGACCGCGATGTTTTGGCAGCCGCTGACTCTCAGACAACACCAGCCGACGCAGCCGCGGTTGCGGCCACCACAACCTTCCTCGTTGGCGGCTCCTTGTTCTCCGACCGCCGACGCTTGTGCGGTGGCCTGGCCCGTCCCTTTGGGCTCCTCCGTCGGAACCGGTACAGTACACAGCGGACGAATCTCCACCTCCTCGACACGCGGGGCCGCGTTGCATCGATGGGTGCACTGCACGTTGGCTCCATTTACTGCCCATTCACCCGACAGTTTGTGTCCCTCAGCTCCCCTCACTGGCACCACCTCAGGGCCATAGGCTTCGGCCTCGACGCATCGATCCAGGGCGGCAGGCGGGTGTGTCTGGTGAGTGCCAGCAGGCTGTATCGACTAGCCTGCAAGCTCCAGGGCCGCCATCCTGTTTTTGCGCGCTCTTCACAGACAACATCAGCCCCTGTTCCTTCCCCCGCGCGCGGCGAGGATGGACGCGGCACAGCCATCGAAAACCAGAGGAACGCCACTACCACCAGTGACAACAGCAGCAGGCAACTCGCACCGCCCGCCTGCGCAGCTGGGCGGAGCGCTACCGCGCAGGCCTACTACGCGGATCGATGCTGGAGCCCGCTGCTGGCGCGGTCCCTCGGTGCGCTCTTGGAGACGGTGGCCGTGGATACCTATGGCGTGTTCCGCCACGGCATCACACGCACGCTCCGAACCACGAGCAGTCCGTTGCTGTCGCGCACCATTGATCTCGGCTTTGTACCTGTTGAGGACGGCAGCGGGCTTCCCAGCACGAACCGCATGGAGGCGCTGGCATGGAGAGACATTCGATTGTCATGTCTTGCCGATGGAGTGCGAGGCAAACACGGGAGCGTTGGCAACGCTCTGCCCACACCCGAGAGCCCGCAGCTGGACAGGGAGCGACTGGGACGGTTTGGAGACGCCTTCATTCGCAGCACAGCACTGTGGCGACGTGCGGCGCTGCAGCTGTTTGCCAAAACGGCAGAATGGCAGGACATATGGGGCGTAGGAAGCCCAGCGGGTTGCGTCGCACCCGAATTGTCTGTCGCACCACTGGCTGGTGGGGATGGTCTCCCGTCAGTTGAGGAAGAAACAGACTCATATGGCTTGGTTTCGGCACTCCTGTCGCGCGCTAGCCTTCCTGTTCCGATGCTTGGCCTGCCGCCTCAGACACGCGTAGCCGTTCTTGTGGCTCCCGTGCAGGGAGACACCGGTGAGGCGTGGGCCTGCGAGATGAACCGTGCGGTCTGGGCAACTGTGAAGGAGGTGGAGCGGACGCTGGCACCCGACACGCTTCTGTACCTCTGCCCAGTGGAGCACTCCATCGACTACAACACCGTCCTCGACTTGGTTGCCGTCCCTCTTGCTCGCGGGACGGAGCCACTCTCGCGCGCACACCTTCACCACGGCGTACCGCTGCTTTCGCTGGGGTTGGAGGGGGAGTGCGTGCAGAGCGCGGAGGTCCGCCCGCGCAAGCGAGTTGTTGTCTTCAGCAACGCACACCTCCTCTCCCGCCACGCGGTCGGCCGCCTGCTCGACCAGTGGACGCGGAATGGCGCAGCACTGCGGGCCATCGAGCGGCGCAACCTACGATCACGGCCCGACTTAACCTCTGGTCCCAGGGCCCCCGAGGGGCAGGATGCTTCGATGCGATGGCGACTATTGCTCCGGGCGGAGCCCTTCACGAGCCGCACGCGTGTGCGGTACCATCTCCCGTTCGGTCAGGTACAAGCACTTTTCCTCAGTCAGCACTTCTGCAGTCAAGGTTGGTCTGGTGATGGCACTTGCCCCGACGCCCACCAACACGCTGCAGCGGAGAGACAGCCATTGGCGAGCCTGTTCCATCTTCAAGAACCCCTTGCCGCCGCCTTGCTGCGGTGCGGTATGGCACTCGGACATATCGAGAGGAGCACCGGCTCTGGGGTGGCTCTGACGGCGACGCGTGCTGCGATGCTGCGTGCCATCTGCCTCTCTGCGGTGCGACAGCTGCCTGAATCGATGATGGTGACGCACGCCCACAGCACAATCACTCCGTCCGCCAGACACGTGTTCCAGGAAACTACCGTGCCGCTCTGCTCGTCCCGCGGCCAGCGATTGTTTCACGCCGCCTGCGACTCTCTTCTCTCTTCCTCTCAGGAGGCACCTGCGGGGAGGTGCGACGCTGTGCCGAGGGACCTGCCGCTGCTCTCCAACCCTGACACGGTGTCTCGCCTCCTCGTTACCTATCCCTTTCTTTCCCAGATTCACTGCCAGCACAGGCTGGTGCACGCGTACTGTCTGCAGGTGAAGCAGGCGACCACCCAGGAAGAGGAAGAAGACAGGGCCGGAGCGACGACTGACAAAGGTGCAGCGACCACGTCCGCGGTGGCGGATGTGGTGGCGCTCACTGATGCACAGCAGCTACGGGACAATCACACGGCTGCGAATGCGTGGCTCCTTCGCTTGGCGAGAGGCACCGTGTGGACATTGATGATGCGGCATCGCATGGCTTCGAAAGGCAAGGATGGAGACAGGGGGGCGACGGGTCGTGCTGCCCCTCGACTGCGTCCGTTGCTGGAGCAGCGGTACGAGAGTTTTACCGAGCCTCCTCTCCTTCTTGGACTGTGGACACCAACCCAGCTGTTCTGTGCTCCTGCGGTTGCTGACGTCCTTCCTCTGCGACACTATCTCCTGGAACGGCTGCGGGACGCATGGAGGAGGAGGAGGGGGTGTGTGGGCACTGGTAAAGGCAAGCCCCTCCCGCCGACGCCTAATGATGATGTTGGCGACGTTGCTGACGTGGACATCTACCACGTTGATTTCGTCGTGTTCCCTCTTGACAGGCGGTGCCGTCTTTTTGGCGTCCGCGCGTTGCTGAGGCAGTGCGCGGAGGAGGCCGGGCAGGTGCGGCGTGCGTCACGCGTGGAGGACGCCATTCTCACAGCACACGAGTGCCTCCAGGGGCTACTCAAGGCGTACGCTGCCGCCCCACTCTTCTTCCCTGTCTGGGCGTACCACGTGCGGAGCCACGGCACCGCTGATAATGATGATGCGTCTCGCCCGCCGCCGCGGGGCACGAAGGGGAACTGCGGTCGCCCAGCAGGCGAGGATCCCAAACCGAATGTCTCCCGTGATGCCGTTGCCTCGTCAGCGCTACCCAACAGCAGAGGGTGGTCCTGGGCTTGCGAAGCATCCCGCAAATCGGCACGCCTCTCGCACTACGCGTTCTCCTCTGTTGACGAATGGTGCTCGCCGTGCCCGCCAGGCCTGGTGGAGCGCAGATTGTTTGCTCTGGAAGCAGCGCAGCGCCCGCCGATGCACCTTATCGTGGGCTGCCACGTCGTCCTTACATCGCCCATCACCGTCGCTGGCTGCGAGGAGGAGGAAGACGAACCCGTGCGCATCGTTCCGCGAGGCACTGTGTGTCGTGTGGACCGCTTTGCCCAACAGGAGGATTTCCCACGTCTTGGAGACTGCGCGGCACGTCGGCCGTCACGAGAGCACAGACTCTCCTCCTCCCAGCTGTGGTGTGACATCAGACTGTATCAATCAGAGGACTTCCGAAGGATGACGTCACGATACCTTGCGCAGCAACGTGACGCTACTACCATTGCTCTGCCAGTGCTGACGCCAGTACAGCACGCCTTGGAAGCTGACGAGCTGCCTGCGGCGTTTGTCATCGCACCGCAATCGAGCCTGATTGGAGGCTACCGGTCACTGCACTACTACGCTCTTCCTTCCTTGCACTTACCAGTCCTTCTCCTGGTGGAGAAAGTGGACAGACACGTGACCACCCCGTCACGCGATTTCTTCAAGAATGCCCGTCACCCGTCAGCTCCTTTTCCTGTGAATCGGCCCATCCGGTTGTCGTATCCAGCGAAGCACTTGCTTCACCCTTACCATGCGGATCAGGACGCCTTGGCCTTTGTCGCACTAACAGCGAGACAGCGCTGCACTGTCCTGGAGCACCTGACCGCGGCGGAGCAGGGGGCAGAGGGATCAGACGCCATGGCGAACCCCTTCACTCTGGTAGAGGACGTAATACTCTCAAGCGGGGCCGAAGCACCGACTACTACTACTACTACTGCTGCCAGCGAGGCCACCATCGCGGCGCCGGCTACCGGGAAGGCCTCCGCGGGCGTACCGATGGTGGACCTCACACCATTCGCCGAGGAGAGTAGCCTCAAGACAGCTGTGTTCTCCTGTGGGGCACTCACCTCCGTCTCACTTCTCGCCGACTCTGGCGACTTCTAACCTCGACGGGTTTCTGCACTCGCTCCCCTTTCTTCTTTCTCTCCTATTCTGCTCTTCTTCTTCTTCATCTATTCGCTTTCTCCTGTCTGTGGAGCCACTCCCTCGTCCTCACTTAGGCTCCCCCCCCGGAGGGGGGAAGCGCTTGCTTCGCACTATCTTCTCTCCCCATCCGCAAAGAAAAAAAAAAAAAAGAAACAGAAGGAATGAAGCTGTGGCAACAGAGCGGCACCTCCGGGGAGCAGCATGAGACGAGGCCGCGGCGAACCGGCGTGTGGCTCGGTGCTCAGGCGACACCACACCTGCCCATCTACTTGTCGACGTTGCCGTACTGCGACGGAAAAACTTTAATGTGCCCCCCTTCCCCTCCCCCTCCACCCCCCCCTCCCCCACACCTTCTTCCCTCCCTTTGTTGCTGCTTTGGCGACGCATCGCCTTCACAGTGTGGAGAAGAAAAGATAAGCATAACGGTCTCGCTCCCCTAGACGTTAGTGTCCCCTGTCCATCCAACCCGCCCCCCCCTTCCCTTGCCTTCCTCCTCCCTCCTCCATCTTCCTTCGACTTTCTGCCTGCCTCCACACCTTTGTGTCTGCGGCGTATACCCAAGGAAAAGCAAAGGGAGGGCAGTAAGTAGCTCCGTAATCCTAACTGTTCACTGATCACATATCTTGCTTTTCTCCGCTTAACCCCCTTCTCTCTCTATATATCTCTCCCTCTCTTCCTCTCCTCGCTACGCTCCTCTCTCTTTTCCCTCGTGACCACTTGTGTTGAACTCCTTCTCTTTCCCTCTCCGACGGATTCTTGTGTGTTCTTCCTTTCCCGTGTGTGTGTGTGTGTGTGTGTACTCTTCACTCTACTCCTACCTTTACCGTTTGAGCGTGATACTGCCAGCAGGTCTCGCGCCACCGTCCACCCCTCTTCTCACAGAGAATAATGGCTGGCGCGTACGGCGGCTTCGAGGGCATGATGCCTGGTGCAATGATGAGCCCGCAGAGCCCGCAAGGGGCCTACCGCAGCGCTCATGACCACACCATGAACCTCAACCGCGACCTTCAGATGTACGAGCAGCAGTTCACCAAAGTCATGGAAACCATCCAGGCCGTCGTGAGCGAGGTCGAAGCCCTGCACTGTCACCACGACGAGGTGGTCAGCGAGAAGCAGTACCTGGAGTCCACCGCGGAGCAGGCAGAGGAGTGCGTGCGGAGTGCTCGCCGCATCTTTGAACGGTACCACGCGGTGGAGGACCCTGTGGTGGCTAGCGATGGCTTCACCTACGAGCGCGAAACCATCACGGAGTACATCAACAGCACGGCACAGGAGGGCGGGACGCCCCTCTCCTACCAGACGAAGGAGCCCCTCACCACACTGCTCATTCCCAACCGCAGCCTCAAGACACTCCTCACGCGGCTCAACGAGCAGCTGAGCGCGGAACGCGACCACGCTGGCGCGGGTGCCTCCGGCGGCAACACCAATCACGGCATGGGCGGGGGGACCGGCAGCGGCAACAACAACGGCAACGCGAACCACCACAGCCACGGCGGCGGCAGCGGCGGCGGCAACAGCAACAAGTACGGCGGGGGCCACAAGGGAGCAAACCGCATGGGTGGCGTGGACGCCGCCGCGACGCTGCCCCCCGGCGCCACGCACGGGCAGAAGGACGCCAACGGCTCCCTTATTGAACTGAACGCGCAGGGCGATCGCGTGCACCCCTGCATCCGTGTCTACGGCTTCTGCAACTACAAGGATAGCTGCGCGTACGCCAAATATCCGTACGACGCCTGCCTCTCCAACCTCAAGGGCAAGTGCCGCTTCAAGAACCAGTGCCACGAACGCCACGTGGAGTTCAAGGGCCCCCTCAACGACTATGGTGAGCCCTTATCCGAGGCCAACAGCCACCAGGCGGCCCCTGCAAAGGAAGCGCCGGCGGTGCCTGCCCCGGCATCCGCGAAAGAGGAAGAGAAGAAGTAGGCCCGCAAGAGACCAGCTCCCCCTCTGCTCCCTCCTCCCTCTTGTCAGAGGTGAACGAACAGCAGTAACCTGCAGCAGAAGTAGCGCATCCCCCGCAAGATGAAGCCTGACACACGTCCATACGCCGGTCTCCTGCGATTCGTCTGCTGTGTCCCACACTCTCACCTCCTCCGTTTCTATGTACTTCTCTCCGTTCTTCACTTTGGCCCTCCCCTGCGTGTGGGATATGGCTGTGTGTCGTCCTTGTCATGTCTCCTCTTCCTTCTCTCGTTGCTCCCCCCCTCCGCTTTGCTTTGGATTTCTGCTCTCTCTCTTTCACTCTCTCCACCTCTCCCTTTCACTCACACTGACAACTTCTCTCCCCTGCGGGGAAGCCGATACCGTTTCCCCGCTTCCGTGTCTTCTCCTCTTTTTTTTTTTTGCTTCGCCGTTGAGTTGCTGTGGGAAGGCACACGCCTTGCCTGGGAGTCGGCCATCCGCTTGCTGCTCTGTTCCTTGTCTTGTCCGCCGTCCCCTTCTTGCTGATGTTCGCTCGTCCGGACTCCCGTCGAAGTTTTGTGCTGACATGCTTTCCTGTCCATTGTTGGTTTAGTCGTGGGGATGTGTGCTCTTGATCGCCGTAAAGTTGAACATGAAGGGAAAGGAAACCTGCAAACCTTTCTCCTTTTATTGCATATGATGACTCTGTGTGTATGTATGTGCGTGTGTTCTTCCTTGTTTGTTCCTTGGTTTCGACTTTCCATCACAAATGATCCTAACTCTCAAAGCCAATCACATTGCCACCACGTACAGTGCCATAGGATCAGGGATGGAGCCTCCTGAGGAGGCCGTTTAGCCGTTGGGACAGGTGTGTCTGGCAACGCGACGAGAGGAACTCCTGTGCCTTTCACCTTCCACGAGAAGGAGTTCCGCATGATGATCAGGTGCTCTTCTCGTTGTTCCTCTAGTGTGGGGGCATGTAGCGCGCTGACACGTACACTGCACCATTTCTCTTCCCCCCCCCCCTCCCTCCCTTCCTGGTGTACTTCTGGCTTTCTCTCCGAAGCAGCCAAGCACCTTAACGTATTACTACTTTTGGAAATTGCATTCTCGTCTGGAGGACCGAGGCACCTTTGAGCTCACATAACACGCAAGCCTTCTTGTTCCCGTCCGTGCCCCCTCTCTCTTTGCTTCCCTCCCCTGCTGCACACACGCGACAGCAGGAGAATGAACAAGAACCAGAACTACTACGGCGGCGGCGGAAACTATGGCAACAAGTTCGGCATGGGCGGTGGCATGCCCCTGGGACGCGACGACGGTCGCATGATGGTGTGGGAGGCATCGCGCATGCTGCAGGACGGCTTCCTCGCTCACGGCGCTGACATGCCGCGCCTGCTAGAGCTGGCCCAAAACCTCTCCCAGTACCTCGAGCACACCCGCACCCAGTACAACCGTGCCGTCAGCGACCGTGACGCCGCGCAGCGCCGCCTGCAGGATGCTAACAGCCGGCTGAGCCAGGTGGAGAGCCTCGTGAAGCGCTACGCGGTGGTGCGCGAGCCGGTCATCGCTAGTGATGGTTACACCTACGAGAGTGACTCGATCACTAAGTATCTCAACGAGTGCAGCAGCGGCAACAGCAAGGCGTACTCCCAGCAGACGAAGGAGGAGCTGAGCGACGTGATTGTGCCGAACCGCTCCCTCCACCGCCTCGTGACCCACTTGAAGGAGGTGCGGCCCATCGAGGTGCCGCCACCCACACACCGCGCCCCGATCACCGCCCTCCCTGGCGCCGTGCCCCCGCGTGCCGCGTGGATCGACGACGAACTGGTCGGCGGGAACCCCAGCAACGGACCGATGCCGGTGCAGCCCCTCGATGGCGGCAGCATGCCGCCACAGCAGGGCGGCGCTGTGCGCGGCCCGATTGCCGTAGGCGCCGGTGCCTCCATTGGGGGCATCACCGTGCCTGCACCGGCGAGCGCCAGCAACAAGGCCGGTGGCCGTGTCGGCCGCTTCGAGGGCGGCGGCAGAACACGCGGCGTGGGCGGCGGTGCTAGCAGACCCGCGCTCCATCCCTGTCTGCGTGTGTACGGGTTCTGCAATTTCATGGACGACTGCACCTTCGCCAACTACCCGTACGAGGCCTGCCTGAACCACATCAAGGGCAAGTGCCGTTTCGGGCAGAACTGCAAGGAGCTACACGTTGACCCGCGTGATCCGCGTTACCAGAATGCGCGCAGCTACGCCAACCAGCACAACCACGGCAACAACAACAACAACAACAACCAGATGCGTCCCACAGGCGAGGCCGATACCGAGGAGAAGCCCACCACGAAGGAAGAGATGGAGGAGAAGGCGACGGAGGCCACCGCCTCCCCTGGTGCTGACAGCAAGAGGTCAAAGGACTCCTCTGTAAGGCCTGCTGGGGAGGCCAAGGCCGAGAAGAATGAGGAGGGCAAGTCCAACAACGAATCCGCAAAGGCCGAGGAGGCCACCGCTGAAGCCGACGTGGGGGAGTAGAATAAGTACGAAGAAGGCTAGGAAGGGAGGATATCGACGAGCGGCTTCTCTCTGTCCTGTTCTCTTCTTCCTTCCTTCCTTCCGTCTGTGCCCACTCCCCCCCCCCTCTCTTCTCTTCTCTTCTCTTCTCTTCTCTTCTCTTTCCCTGCCCACCGCCTCTCCTCATGACGAAACTCTGCTACGTAGCGCCTCTAACTATCATTATTGTTTTTGTTTGCTTGACGTGTGCGCGTCTTTCCACTTCCCCACCCGCGCGACCGGGTTCCATCAGAGGGAGACCCCCTTCTCCCCATCTTTCTTCTCCTCCTTCCTTACGGCACCGTTATGGTTGGTTGGCTGTGTGTAGGTGTCGTGTTATCCCTCTTCTCGCTCTTCCGTTGCTGCCGTTGTTGTTGCTATTTGTGCTGGCCCACGCGCGCCTGCGGTGTTCTCACTCTCTGCCTCCTCCTTCCTCGTCAGCACCATCGCCGTCAGAGCTCCCTTTTTCTTGCCCCCTCCAAGGGGCCGTCGCAGATCTCGTGTCTCGTTTCGTAAATGTATCTTCTTGTTTATCTCTTCGCTTCCTCCTTTTACTGCTCCGATTCCTCCAATTTGGCGCCGTCTAGACTCCGTGCACGTTTGCTCACAGTGAGTCGACGCTTTTCTCTCCCTCTCTCTGACTCCCTCCCTTTCTCATTACAGGCTCTCCTAACACTTAACTCCAGCGCTTTCCCGCAAAGAATAAGACGGCAAACAGCAAGAGAGAAAAAAGGCAGAAATAGGAGGGCTGGGGAGGGGGGGGGGGAGGCGATACCGCCCCTCCGAGGTCCGATGCTGCAGCATGCCGCCGCAGCAGGTAGCAAGCGCATGGTGGAAGATGTGCCTACACTCCTTTCGGGGGCTGCTCATCACTCATTTTTCATGGTGCCACTTCCCCTCTTCTCCTGCTCTCCCGTCCTAGTGCACCCTCCGCGTCTCTCGTCCATCCTGTGTTGAAGGGATTGCCCTCCTCTCCCGTGCTTTGTGCCAGCTCACCTACAAGTTCGTTACCCCCGTTGGTCTCGGCAGACGGCTTCTGGACGCACACGTATCCCTTGCGCTTGCTCCTCCTTCCCCACCCCATCTTCGTCACTTCTCACTCACACGACTCTCTTGACTCGGTAGCGTGCTCGGTAGATGGAGTTGAAGAAGACCGAAGGCTTCACGGATGGCTTTTTGGCGTCCCTCTCCATGATCATTGTCAGCGAGATTGGCGACAAGACCTTCTTCATTGCGTGCCTGATGGCCATGCGCCACCCCAAGGTAACCGTCTATGTCGGTGCCGTTGGTGCCCTCGCCGCCATGACGGTGCTTTCCGCACTGATGGGGGTTGTGGTGCCCAACGTCCTCTCTGTCCGCTTGACGCAGGCACTCGCCGTGATGCTGTTTCTGATCTTTGGGCTGAAGATTCTGTACGACGAGCTGTGCAAGAAGAAGTCCGAGGATGAGGAGAGCGAGGACGAGATGGCGGAGGCCGCTGCCGTACTGCGGAAGAAGGACCCGAACAGCGTCATTGAGACGGGCAGTGCGACGACAACAGTGTACGCGAACCCCTCCGCACGGCGCTGGCGTCGCATTCTTTCGCCCATCATGGTCGAGGCCTTCACGCTGACGTTTGTCGCGGAGTGGGGCGACCGCAGCCAGCTCGCCACCATCGCCTTGGCGGCTGCCAAGAACCCGTACGGTGTCACCATTGGCGGCGTCATAGGCCACGCCATTTGCACGGGCGGCGCCGTGCTGGGCGGCAACATGATTGCGCAGCGAGTCTCCATGAAGACGGTGAACATTATTGGCGGCGTGCTGTTCATATTTTTTGGTCTCATGACGCTGTATGAGCTGCTTAACGGCTCGCACGAGATTGAGAAAACCGCCCACATGGGCGACGCTGGTAACTCGGAGTAATGCCCCTCCCCCCCCCCCTCATCTCGTTCCTTCTTCTTTTTGGGCTGTTGTGACGGTGCTTTTGCTTGTTGATGCTATGGCAACAATAATAATGGAAGTATTCTTGGTTAAGCCCTCTTCATGCTCTCTTTCCCTCGTCTCCTCCAGCGCGGAGGAGAGGGGGAAGGGGCTGACTCCACTTTCCATCCCTCGCTCTCATGTGTCTCTGGTTCTGATGGTGTGATTGGCTAGTCTGGCGCTCTCGGTTGCCCTCCAAACTCCCTTGTGGGGATCCGTGAAGCTATGCTCCTCTTCTCTCCTTGTTAAACACCTCGAGAGTGATGAAAACAGCGAGGAGGTGGGCTTCTTTGTATGTCTCTGGCGTTGACGTGTCTCTCCTACTTGGACAGGCACCGCACGGGACGCGGAATCACTGGGTGCCGGCGGACGTGCCAGACGCGTTGAGCCGGCGCTATCACGTGTGTGTGTGGTGGCATGAAGCCGATCTCCACTCTGCTTCCCTCGCTCTTCTGCCATCGTGTCTCTCTCCTCTCTCTATTTCCTCGCACTTGGCCACACACACACACACAAAGCTCCTGTTTTCTTTCATCTTTTCCCGTTCTTCCCACCTGCTGTGACCTCGCCCTTCTCTCTCCCCTCCCCCCACACACGTGTGTGAGTCGTCGGGTTTGGCTCCCCTGAAACCCAGTACCCCCCCCCTTCCCTCTTCTCTCCCTTCTTTCTCATTCCATAGAACTCCCCCGCCGTCCTCGCAGGACCAATGGCCGATTTCATTTACGGAAACAAGAGCAACGGGAGCATGCATGGCCCAGGAGAGAACGGTGGTGCTGCTGCCGGCGCGGCAGGGACCACGGAGGAAGGAGCTACAGAGCTTGTCACAAAGGTGTGCTTCAACGTGTGCCGCAAGGAGCGGTTCCACCCCAGCAAAGGGTTCAAGCAGCTCGCGCGCAAGCTGAAGCAGACCGCCACCGTTGAGGTGAACAAGGAGGACATCACCATCGACCGTCTCCTCGCGCATGACATTGTGGTGTTCGGCGCACCACAGGAGAAGCTCTCCGAGGAGGATGTGAGTGTCATTAGGTCGTATGTGGAGCAAGGCGGGTCGGCCGTGATACTCTTTGGCGACGGCCACGGCGGCCATTACTCGTACCTGAACGCGTACCTCAAGGATTGGACGGGCGTGCAGCTGAACGAGGACTGCGTCGTGCGCACTGTGATGCACAAGTACCTGCACCCCAAGGAGGTGGCCGTGACCAATGGCGTGACGAACCGGGCCATCAACCAGGCGGCGGGCAAGAACGTGCACGGCGCGGTGCGGGACAACGCGCGCGGCAGCAGCAGCTCCAGAGGCGTGAACGGCTTCGGCGGCACCGGCACCGGTGGCGGCGGTCTCACGACACTCAGCCGCACCACCAACAACAATGCATCCTCCATGGGCGGCACTGCGCAGGGCATTGCGGCCGCGGCCGCTGTCAGCACCGCCACCGCAGCGGCGGACGCCGAGAACGAGGGCGCGACGAGCCTGTGCTTCGTGTACCCCTACGGCCTCACATTTGAGGTGAGCCGCCCCGGCATTCCCATCCTGAGTAGCGGCTTCATGGCCTACCCGCTGAACCAACCGGTGTGCGTTGCATGGGAAAGCCCCAAGCAGGTGGAGCACCTTGGGCGTCGCAAGAAAGGGAAGCTACTCCTCATGGGGAGTGCGCAGGCCTTTGAGGACAGCTGGATCAGCAAAGAGGAGAACGAACTCCTCACGACGGTGCTCTTCGACTATGTGAACCACCGTGTGCGCCTGAACCAGATCGACGCTGACGAGCCCGACATCACGGATTACCACCACCTCCCCGACACCGCCTCCCTGTCCGAGAGACTGCGCGTCGCGGTGGAGCAGCAAGAGGAGCTGCCGCGCGACTTCACAAAGCTGCTGGAGCTGGACACGTTCAAGCTGGACACCGACAGGATCCCGATCGTGATGGACGCCTACGAGAGACTGAACGTGAAGCTGGAGCCGCTGACACTGATTCCGCCCGAGTTCCAGACTCCGCTGCCCCCTGTGAGGCCCGCCGTCTTTGGTCCTATCCACCGCGACCCCGCGCCGCCCGCGCTCGACCTCTTTGACCTCGACGAGGAGTTCGCGCCGGAGCGGGTGCGTCTGTCCCAGTTGACGAACAAGTGCAAGCCGGAGGATGTGAGCTTCTACATCCTGCGGGCCAGCGAGGTGATGGGGGTCACGAAGAAGCTGCGCAGCCCCCGCAACCGCGATCCGCGCGCTCTGCTTGATTACGTGTTCCGTCAGGTGGTGCAGTACAAGAAGGTGAACCAGACAGCCCCGTCCACCTCGCACCGAACAGGCCTCTCCCCGTTCGCTGGGAAGAAGGCATCAAAGGAAGATGCCGACGCCGCCGGTGGCTTCACCCTTGACACGGCGGCAGCGGCGGCCAACATGAAGCGCGTGGTGCGCGTGGCGACCGCGGGCCAGAGCAACGCAGACCACACCCCATTTGAGGAGAACCTGAACTGGACACTGAACCTGGAGCTCGACTACGCGG
This sequence comes from Herpetomonas tarakana, assembly GCA_030849825.1. NCBI lineage: Eukaryota > Euglenozoa > Kinetoplastea > Trypanosomatida > Trypanosomatidae > Herpetomonas > Herpetomonas tarakana. The sequence goes on from JASAOB010002891.1 coordinate 37,842, forward strand.
CCGGCACCATCAACGGCAGCATCCAGCTTCTCGACGATAACAGCAAGTTCAAGGCCCAGGAAGCGCGCCTTGAGGGGGACATTAAGCAGGCCGGTGAGCGTGACTACCCGCTGGAGTGGGGTGTGGTGCTGGACACTCCCGAGGGAACCCCAGTGTTCTACGTCTTCCTGGGCATGCTGCAGGGGAACCAGATCCGCGGCGTCTGTGAGCGGGACGGCTCTGGGACAGGCAACGCCCAGCAGTTCCTCTACAATATTGAAGAGCTGTAAGGGCCGTGTGGTTTCCCTTTTGCGTGGTTGCTGAATGTTTGTGTGTGTGTGTGTGTGTGTGTGCGTGACTCCGTTGTTGCCTTGATCTGCCTTTTCCATCTCTCAGTCACCACACACACACACAGACAGATATACGGAATGATGCTCTCCGTACTTGTACGTACGGTGCTGTCCCTTTTCTGTCGTTCTTCCTCTCTGTCACTCCTCCTCCTCTCTGTTGTTGTTGCTGCTGCTACTGCTGTTGCCGTCTTCACCCTTTGCCACAGTGGCGTTGACATTCCGTGACGAATCTGGCGAAGCCTCTCCCCCAACCCTTCCTCCTCCACACACACACACACAGTTTCACTTGTGCCCCTGGTCCGCCGTGTATTATTCTGTCTTTGGTGACGTGGGGCCAAAGCTCCATCTTCTCTTCTCCCCTTGTTTCTTCCTTCTGGTACTGCCGTTTCTTCATGTAGATACGCCTTGAGAAGAACAGGAGAACCTAGGCTGTGTTCCCGCACACGAGATTATCTGGGTATGAGGACTCGCCCCCCCCCCTTCTCTCTTTCCACACCCACGCTACCCCCATAGGCGTGCTTTGTTGAGCGAGGATATGGGGACTACTTGGGTGGGGACGGTCTCCTCTTCATCGTCCTGCTCTTCCGGTGTGCGAAGAGGGGGGAGGAGCGTGATAGATGCGCTCCATTTTCTCCCACCCCTTCTCAGTTTTGCTCGTGTTGTTCCTTCTGTTCCCCCCCCCCCCACCCCCTCACCCTTCCCTTTGCGGCATCTTCGCACGAAAACCAAGCAAACCCCACTCGCCACCACAGGTCTCGTCTCACGCTTTCCCCCTACAGAGACTTCATAGTACTGTGGCTGACTGGTCAAGGCGAGGGAGAGAGAGAGAGAGAGGCTGGAGAGAAGGGGACCGATTGTGACTGCCGCATCTCACCCCCCCCCCCGGGGAACTATGAGGAGCGAAGGAACGCATTGCTCCAGTTTGCACGCTTTCTTAACCCCCCCTCCTTCTGCCTCCCTCCCCTTCTCTCCAAACAGTAGTAGATACTCCCTTTTCGCTTGTCTGTTCTCCCCCTCCCTTTACGTCTTTAGTTTCGTCTCCTTCGATAGTGTGCGGAAGAGGGCTGCAGACGCTTCCTCTCTGGATCTAGCTCTCTCTCTCTCACTTTGTCCATTTACTGTTGTCGTCGCCGCTGCCGGCGCTACTCGTGTCTGCCACTGTACGGACCCCCCCCCCCCCCCCCCCCCGAGAGACCAACAGAGACGCGCCGGAGGTCCACACTTCCTATCAAACACAAGGATAGCACAAGAGAGGGAGAAGAGAACGAGTGTGTAGGAAGATATCATGCGCCTTGACATTTCCGAGAGCAAGGAGAGCCACGAAGAGGCGTGCACCACCGTGGCGGTCTCCCTCGCCGGCGATGTGATTAGCGGCAGCGACGACTACACCGTGCGTCGCTGGAACACAAACGGGGAGGCCCTCGGCGTTGTGCAGACCTTTGATAGCTGCGTGACGTTGGTGGCGTGGGTACCCCTCGCCAGCGGCGCGCGTCGAGGACGTGGCGCCGCTGCTGGTGTGGTGGAGGGGAAGGACAACTGCCTCGTTGCCTGCGCGGATGGCACCTTCTCCTTCGTGGACGCGAGCAGTGGTAGGGTGGAGCGCACTGTGGCGGCGCACGGTGGCAGCATCACTGGCCTCGTGTACTCTGCCGACGGCTCGTCGATTGTTACGTCCGGCGAGGACGGCTGCGTGAAGGTGTGGTCCCAGGCTGGCATCCCCCGCTCCACGCTGGTGAACGCGGGGAAGTGCATATACACCCTGTGCTGGGGGAACGAGACGTCCGAGATGGGCGGCGACTGCGTGCTGTACACCACAGGAAGCGATGTGGTGATCAAGCCGCTGAACCCGTCAGTGAAGAAGCAGATCAAATGGCACGCGCACAAGGGTGTTGTGCTGGCGGCGGACTGGTCGCGCATGAGCGGACTCATCGTCACGGGTGGCGAGGACCGCACGTACAAGGTCTGGGACCCGTACGGCCGCAACATCTTCACCTCCGCAGCAGGGGAGCACCCCGTCACCTCCGTCAGGTTCTCCGCGGACGGCGAGATGTTCGCCGTGGGCTCCTTCATGAACATTCGCGTTTGTGACAAGACGGGCTGGAGCCACACCTACGAGCGGACGACGGGTGGTAGCGCCATGTCCATCCAGTGGACGCCGGAGGGGACGCAGATGCTGGTGGGCTGCGGCACAGGCGCTGTCTGCACCGCTCAGCTGGTCGACCGCAAGACGGCCTGGGGCAACTACTCGGTCACCCTCGCCGACAGCCGCAAGCTGCTGGTGCAGGACGTCGTGAAGGACACCGTCGCGGAGCTCGAGCAGCGCGACAAGGTGATCAAGTTGGAGATGGGCTATGGCTACCTTGTCGTGTGCACGCCGACGTACTGCGCGGTCTACCCGGTGAACCGGATGAGCAACCCCGTGCAGTTTGACCTGCGCGATGCAGTGGTCACCCTGCAGCTGTCCGCGACGCAGTTCCTTCTCGCCGACTGCAGCCAGGGTGTCCAGGTGTACAGCTACGAGGGCCGGCAGATCAGCGTCCTGCGCCTCCAGGCCGCCCTCCGTCCGGAGATCATGACGACCGACATCATCTCTCTCTCCAACGACACCGTAGCCGTGCGCGACCCGGCGGACAACAAGCGTATTCTTGTCTTCGACAGCTCCAGTGGCAAGCCGATCGACGAGTCCGCGGTTGGCCACCACATGGACGTCATTTCGGTGCACCTGTCGCAGCCTGGGCAGATGCACGACCGCAAGGTGGCCTTTGTCGACCGCAACAACGACCTCTACTTCAGTGCCGTCCACCGCAAGCACGGCGTTCAGAAGATCAGCACGATGGTCACCAGCGTCCTGTGGCACGAAACCCACGAGACCCTCGTTGCCATCGCCGACGGGCACCTCGCGACGTGGTACCACCCCGCTGTCCTGTTCGCGGACCGCGACTTGATGGCCAAGGTCAAGCAGGTTCGCGACGACGGCAGCGCCGAGTTCACCCGCAGCGACGCCATCAGTAACTTTCACTCCACCCGCGTGCAGGTCCGCAGCGGCACCGACGGCGCTCTCCTCACCTTCTCCGTCTCCCCGTATGCGATGATTTTGCTCCAGCTTGTTGGGAAGAACGACTGGGACGGCGCCACGCGGCTGGCGCGCTTTATGCAGGAGGAGTTGCTGTGGGCGATCCTGACGGGCCTGGCACTGGGCCAGGGCGAGCTCAACGTGGCTGAGGTGGGCTACGGAGCCCTCAGCGACCTGGACAAGGTCCGCTACGTGCACCAGCTGAAGGAGATTCCCGTGCCAGAGGGCCGGCAGGCGGAGCTGGCGCTGCTGCAGCACCGCCCCGAGGAAGCAGAGAGGATCCTGCTGCAGGCCGGCCTCGTCTACCGGTGCATCGACATGCACACAAAGCTGTTCAACTGGGAGCGCGCCTTGACCATCGCGAAGGAGCGCAAGACGCACGTCGACACTGTGCTTGCGCGTCGGCAGAAGTACCTGGCCGACACGGGCAAGAAGGAGACAATGGCCATGTTCAAGGATCTTGCCGGCTCCATCAAGATTGACGAGAGCGTTATTGAGGCCAAGGTGCGACAGGAGCTGGAGAAGGAGGCAGATCGCCCCAACGCCCGCCCGTACCAGTGAGATCCGTCGTCGATGCCTGCGCACCTCTTCCGTATTCGGCGTCCCGATAGCGTCAACACACGCACACACACACCCACATGATATACATTTCCGATTCCTCACGTCGCCTGTTTGCTTTGCTCGTCTCCTGCGTCTTCTCATATGTACCAAAGCTTTTGCCCTCGTTTGCGTTCTCCCAACTAGAGATGGTTATCAGCGTTGCCAATGGAAAGAGAAAGGCACGTCAGCTGAGGATGCCGTGTGCAACAGCAGCCCCCCCCCTCCCCCATCGCTGGCTGCGTGCCTTCTGTCCACTTTCTTGTCTTTTCATTGTTCCCTTCTTCTTCTTGCGATGTGCAGCTGATCTCTCCCCCTCCCCCCTCCCCCGCGTATCTTTCCGAGTCGCCCTTCTACACGGCAACTCTGCGTGAACCCTACTACTATCCGTGCACGAGCGCCGATACAACAACAGCAAGGACACAACAAGCAATACGGGATGGTATCCTTCCAACGAAGGAGCAGGAGACAGCTGGGAGGGCTTTGCCAGCAGGAGAAATCAGGCAGCACATGCAGCCGTTAGTCACCCCCCCCCCCCCCGCGGGGGCTGCCAGTGAGGGTTCGACGTCTGTGATGCGTTTAGCCAATCCCCTCCTCCCTCTCTCCCTCCAGTGTCTCCGTGTCGCGTACGAACACTGTCCCTGGCCGTCAGTTTCAGAGTGCTTCTCTCCTCTCCGCCCCTTCTCTTCCTTACTCCATGCCCCCCCCCCCCCCCCCCCCCG